>JASIRB010003887.1:0-14820 GCA_030323885.1 Branchipolynoe longqiensis
GCATGAGCCACTCCCTTAATTCTACAGGATCGGTGCTGTAACTAATACAGCACAGATCAAACTTATTCTAATAATAAGATGGCCGGAAGACCAGTGCCCCGGCGCTGACAAATGTCATGTTCAGATGAATAAATACTTTACCAAAAAAAAATACATTGATGATATATGTACATTGCGTAAGATAACATATTATATTATGCTTGTTCCCATGGTGTGTTGCTGCTACATATTATCTGTTTGTTTGTTTGGTGTTGTTTTACGTCCTAGCAACATCTAAGGTCATATCAGGACGGGACATATTATCTTGTTCCACATTTGCATACAGGCGCTATTAATAAGTATTATATATTTATACACACATATATTTGTTTGCACACCGTGGCTCTTTTGTTGGGGGTCTTACGGCCTAGCAACATCTATGGTCATATCAGGGTGGACCCTCCTGAAATAGGTCATCTCGAGATGTGCACACTGTCATTAGCTGGTTTATTTGTTTGAGTTTTGCATCCTGGCAACATCTCAGGTCATATAAGGACGGGTACCGATTTGTGACAGTGCACACTCATGGTTACTTTATAGTGCTGCCACACTGAGAAATCAGGTCATCCCCACCATGACTCAATATCCCACTCAGTCACATTATTCTGACACTAAGCCAACCAGGTCTTGCCCTATCCTATTAATGCGGAGCACCAGGCCAGGCTATTGCGACCTGATGGGTCCTAGCGTTGGTATCTCTCAGAAGACTCATATTGCGACCTAATGGGTCCTAGCCCTTGTATCTCATGACACTCGTTTTGTGACCTTATGGGTCCTAGCGCTGGTATCTTGGAAGACTCGTTTTGTGACCTGATGGGTCCTAGCACTGGTATCTTGGAAGACTCGTTTTGTGACCTGATGGGTCCTAGCACTGGTATCTTGGAAGACTCATATTGCGACCTGATGGGTCCTAGTGTTGGTATCTCTCAGAAGACTCATATTGCGACCTAATGGGTCCTAGTCCTTGTATCTCATGACACTCGTTTTGTGACCTTATGGGTCCTAGCGCTGGTATCTTGGAAGACTCGTTTTGTGACCTGAATGGTCCTAGCGTTGGTATCTCTCAGAAGACTCATATTGCGACCTAATGGGTCCTAGTCCTTGTATCTCATGACACTCGTTTTGTGACCTTATGGGTCCTAGCGCTGGTATCTTGGAAGACTCGTTTTGTGACCTGAATGGTCCTAGCGTTGGTATCTCTCAGAAGACTCATATTGCGACCTAATGGGTCCTAGCCCTTGTATCTCATGACACTCGTTTTGTGACCTTATGGGTCCTAGCGCTGGTATCTTGGAAGACTCGTTTTGTGACCTGATGGGTCCTAGCACTGGTATCTTGGAAGACTCGTATTGCTGCTAGCTGCTAATTAAAGCATACATCCTTCGCGTTAGCCAAAAAGTGACCTTTAATCTTTGGCCTCTTTTATTAGGTTATGGGAGTGACATCAGAATTCAAAGTTTCAAAACCAAAACACTTACCTAGATTTGATTCTAGATATCCAACTTCGATATTTGTACGCTAATTCAACATATGTTGTTACATAGCAGGAGAGAGTAAGCCAATGTAATAGAACCTATAACTGCTGAAGCCTAAGGGGTCAGAATTTGGATGTGCTTGGCAACATTAATTGGGCAGGGAGAGAGGGCCAGTGAGAGTTATGATGTTGAGATAGGCGAGGGGTGGGGAGGGTGGGGATTGATTTTGCTATCGCTAATGATTGTTTTGTGGTCTCTAATTGTCTTTGTTCGAAATTGCTCTCACAAGTTGCTGTTCTAAATAACCTCCATCCTCCAAATTTCACGCCCTGCAATAGTCTCACAGAACCATGGTCTAGACATAACTGAACTGTCTGAAACAGTAGTAGTTCTCTTTCACTCTCCCAAATAAAGGCGAGAAATCAATACAGGCATCTTTGTAATAATAGAACAACTATACAGATATGTATAACAGACGAGCAAGTTCTAGAACGGATTGTTTCGCTCCGCGTAGAATGTTTATTCCCATCATGAATCATTGAACATGAACATTTACGTAATCCAGTATAACCCCATTAAACCAAGCTTGGTTCAACCAAACGATCGGTTAATCCAATCTTTTTTCAGCCACCCGGCAAATTACTACAATTTATCATATAAAAAGATTGGTGAAACCAAAGTTGGTTAATCCAAATTATCGGTTAATCCAAACGAAATTGTCGGACACCAGGCCACTTCTGGTATGGTTAAACCACACTTCCCCCCTCCCACACACACACTGCCCCATCCCACACACATTGCCCCCTCCCACACACACTCCCCAACACACATACTTCCCCCTCCAATATACAGTGCCCCTCTCAAACACCCGCTGCCCCCTTCTAACACACACCAACACACTGCCCCATTTCAACACACACTGCCCTTCTCCAACACACACTGCTCCCCTCCAACACACACTGCCCCCCTCCAACACACACAGCCCGATTCCAACAGATACTGCCCCACTCCGACACACACACACAGCCCCACTCCAACACACACTCCCCCATCCAACACACACACTTCCCCTCCAGCACATACTCCTCCCTTTTCCAACAATCCCACATCCACACCCACACACCCACATCCACACTGCCCCTACACTGAGCCTTACAATGTTGCCACTCACACACACATACACACAGTCAATCTCACCACACGACCAAAAACCTAGTCAAAGTTGAAGCCAAAGATCGGTTAAACCGATGATCGATTAATCCAAACATATTTAAGTAAAGTTGTGTTGGTGATGTTTCTGTCCCTTTAAGTAAAGGTGTGTTGGTCATGTCACTGCCCCTTTAACTAAAGTTGTGTTGGTTATGTTT
This sequence comes from Branchipolynoe longqiensis, assembly GCA_030323885.1. NCBI lineage: Eukaryota > Metazoa > Annelida > Polychaeta > Phyllodocida > Polynoidae > Branchipolynoe > Branchipolynoe longqiensis. The sequence goes on from JASIRB010003887.1 coordinate 2,882, forward strand.
CTGTCCCTTTAAGTAAAGTTGTGTTGGTTATGTTTCTGTCCCTTTAAGTAAAGTTGTGTTGGTCATGTTACTGTCCCTTTAAGTAAAGTTGTGTTGGTCATGTTACTGCCCCTTTAAGTAAAGTTGTGTTTGTCATGTCACTGCCCCTTTAAGTAACGTTGTCTTGGTCATGTTACTGTCCCTTTAAGTAAAGTTGGGTTGGTCATGTTACTGCCCCTTTAAGTAAAGTTATATCGGTCATGTTACTGTCTCTTTAAGTAAAGTTGTGTTGGTCATGTTACTGTCGCTTTAAGTAAAGTTGTGTTGGTCATGTCACTATCTCTTTAAGTAAAGTTGTGTCGGTCATGTTACTGTCCATTTAAGTAAAGTTGTGTTGGTCATGTTACTGCCCCTTTAAGTAAAGTTATATCGGTCATGTTACTGCCCCTTTAAGTAAAGTTATATCGGTCATGTTACTGTCTCTTTAAGTAAAGTTGTGTTGGTCATGTTACTGTCGCTTTAAGTAAAGTTGTGTTGGTCATGTCACTATCTCTTTAAGTAAAGTTGTGTCGGTCATGTTACTGTCCATTTAAGTAAAGTTGTGTTGGTCATGTTACTGCCCCTTTAAGTAAAGTTATATCGGTCATGTTACTGCCCCTTTAAGTAAAGTTATATCGGTCATGTTACTGTCTCTTTAAGTAAAGTTGGGTTGGTCATGTTGCTGCCCCTTTAAGTAAAGTTATATCGGTCATGTGACTGTCCCTTTAAGTAAAGTTGTGTTGGTCATGTTACTGTCCCTTTAAGTAAAGTTGTGTTGGTCATGTTACTATCTCTTTGAGTAAAGTTGTGTCAGTCATGTTACTGTCCCTTTAAGTAAAGTTGTGTTGGTCATGTTACTATCTCTTGAAGTAAAGTTGTGTTGGTCATGTTACTATCTCTTTAAGTAAAGTTGTGTTGGTCATGTTACTATCTCTTGAAGTAAAGTTGTGTTGGTCATGTTACTGTCCCTTTAAGTAAAGTTGTGTTGGTCATGTTATTATCTCTTGAAGTAAAGTTGTGTCGGTCATGTTACTGTCCCTTTCAATTCAGTCAATTCTTTTATTTTAACTCCCTGCAAGGTATGTTTACAATAACTGAGGTGATACAATAAATGCATACAAATTCCTTACAGACAGAAAGGATCCTAGAAAAGTGTTGCTTATCTAGCTGGTCTCCATGATGTGAATGAACAAGTGATGACAATAACAGATGATTAAACTTAAGCTACATTTTTAACTAATGATTATGATGAGATACTGATGCTTCTCTTCACAGTTAGTAAAAAAACTAAGTAATGATAGGAATATTATATGTACATTGTGTCATGGATTCATGTACTTACATGCAGTATCAGTAGTTATTTTGCATGTATGTTAATAGGGGTAAATTTTCTTTTCTTTGCCCTAGCCACTTGTTATTTTAAATTATGCGACTAGTTAATGACAACTATGTCCTATTATATATATTCTTTACTGGTAATTGATTTAGTATGCATTTAGGATGCTTATCTTTAGTTTTTACAGAAGTTTTTCATAGTTTTAAGGTTTCTATTTTCTACTGGTATTGAGTTCCAGATATTGGTTCCTTGGTTTTCAGTTGTTATTTTGCCATATTTGTTTCTAGTGTGTTTGTGATGTATGTTATTTATATGTCATGTGTTATGGGAATGGACCTGATTGTTTTCTTTGAAGAGAATATAAAATATTTCAGGGAGGAGGCCATTCTTTTGTGTGTAAACAAATTTTGCAATGTATATTTTACAAATGTCAGTTACCATAAGTAAGTCCAGGTCTTTATGAAGTGATGTAGTTAGGGTGAGACAGTCTTTGCTATACAGTATTTTCAAGGCTCTGTTTTGTTGTGTCTAACTTGGCTCTCCCATACACCTCTATACCATACTGAATTTTGGAGTAAATGTATGCATAGTATAGTCATTTTTATTTTCCTCATGTACCCGTCGTCCGATTATTTTAAATGAGTTAGCTGTTTTAATGATTGAATTATTTAAGTTACCAATATGTTCATCCCAGTTGAGGTTTTCATCTATTTAAGACGACGGTGTTCATAGACCTTGACAGAGGTGTCCTTGACAATGCGTGGTCTGGTTACAATGTGGCTTTGTTCGCCTATGGACAAACCGGGGCTGGGAAGAGCTACTCGATGATCGGGTACAACGCCAATCGAGGAATCGTGCCCATCGCATGCTCGGAGCTGTTCAGCGTCATCGAGCAAAACACCGACGAGAAGAAGGAGTTCCAGGTGACGTTTGCACATCACTGTACCAACTTTTTCACCTGAGATATGGGACGCGGAGTGTACAGTCTAGCCTCACGTAAGCATGGTCTACAAGTAACTGTACCATCTTTTTTACTGAGATACAAAACGTGGTCTATAGTCTAGTCTACCTAACCATGGTCTACAAGTAACTGTACTGTCTTTTTCACTGAGATATGAGACATGGGTTATACAGTCTAGTCTCACATAACCATGGTCTACAAGTAACTGTACTTCTGTTTCACTGAGATATGAGATGTGGGGTGTACAGCCTAGTCTCATGTAACCATGGTCTACAAGGAACTGTACTGTCTTTTATTTACTGAGATATGAGACACAGTGTGTACACTCTAATTTCACGCAGTCATGGTCTACAAGTAACTGTACTGTCTTTTTTACTGAGATATGAGATGGATTATCTACAGTCTAGTTTCAAACAGCCACATTCTATATTAAGTAACCGCACCAACTGTTCCACTGAGATAGTGTTCAGTCTAGTTTCACGTAACCATGATCTACAAGTAACTGGTCTGTCCTTTTAACTGAGATACGAAGCACAGTATGTGCAGTCTAGTCTCATGCAGCCACAGTCTACAGATAACTGTACTGTCTTTTTGACTGAGATACGAGATGCATTTTGTACAGTATAGTCTCAAACAACTGTAGTCTATATTAAGTAACCTTACCATCATTGTCACTGAGATACAAGATACAGTGTGTACAGTCTAGTCTCAAATAGCGACGGTCTACAAGTAATTGTTCCATCTTTTTCACCGAGATACTAATCACATTGTGTACAGTCTCCGTCTACAAGTAATCTTATGGTCTTTTTCACCGAGATACAAGGCACACTGTGTACAGTCTCGGTCAACAACTGACCTTACCAACTTTTTCACTGAGATACAAGATGCATTATGTACAGTCTAGCATGACATAGCCACGGTCTACCAGTAACAGTACTGTCTTTTTTACTGAGATACAAGATGCATTATGTACAGTCTAGCATGACATAGCCATGGTCTACAAGTAACCTTATCATCTTTTTCACTGAGATGCAAGACGCATTGTGTAGTCTCAAATAGCCATGGTCTACAAGTAACTATCATATAGGATAGGAGTGATTCTACAAGTAACATTCCGTAAGTTTGCACTGAGATACAAGACATGTGGTGTACCTCGAAATTATCTTTATATTTATTTTTCTTTCCACTTCAGATAGCCCCCAAAATAACCCTTTAAAATAAGAGTTCCTTCAAGTTTAATTAAGGTAGATTAGTATTATCCATCCAATATATTTATCTACAAAAAAGGAATATATGGCAGAAGCTCAAAGAGATCGGATATGACCTTAGATGTTGCCAGTACGTCAAACTCCAACAACCAACCTAACCACTACCCTTGTGATCGCTTGTGACCACTTTGCGATCATTTAAACGGGGCGATCGTAAAGTGGTCGGCGACCGGTTGGTGACCGGTCGGTGATCTCCCGGTGACCATTTTAGTCACAAGGAGATTTCAGATGCTGCACCAAAAAACCTGCTTGTGACCAAAATGGTTGCAATCAGATTGGTGACCATTTTCAGTGCTTGCGACTGGTTGACGACCATTGTTTTTCCTGCCCTTTTTTTTGCTTGGGGGACAAGGAGGTCACCGGCTTTTGGTCTCAAAGTGGTTGCAAAGTGGTCGCAAGTGGTCACAAACCATAGTGTGACTGAGGCCTTATGAGGTCATCCTAAGTATCTGGCTCATTTGATTTTAATGCGTATTCCCTGCGTGTGTATTAGCCGTATCTTGACATGATATTCAAATTTTAAGAAATGCAAAAGGGATCCGATATAGGCCGCTGAGACTGGATCTGTATTCTGTCAAATGCTCTCCGAGCACACCTTTTCGGTTTGTATAACTGAATATGTGCAGGGAGAGTGCTGAAGTCAGTATCCACGATGGTTGGTGTGCAAGCGCAAGCTAGAAAGGTTCCATGGTGCTCGCCAGTCTTTGGGAAAGCCCCCTCTAGGTCAGGTGTTCAGGGAATCCCACCGGTGATGTCATTCATACATTTCAGACCTCAGCACTCTTCCTCCACATATTTGGTTGCATAAACTGAAAAGCAAGGGAAAGGTTAGATAAAAGATTCACCCGGTACTTGTAGTACACGGGTGAAGACCAGCCTTATATAAATACGGGCGAAAATAGCGTTAGTATGGAAGTGAGGCTCCAGTATGTAGCCCCAGTATCAAATGGCTACCAATATTATGCATATAGGCACAGAGTTGGTGAAATGGGAGAGAATGCAAAAAAGACAAGATGGCGGCCGCAGAACGCCGTCGATTTCACTTTTAAATCTTATTAAACTAGATATTATATTATATTTTTCAACTCAAAGGTAGCGGGTAAATAATAAAACAGATGTAAAGAATAAATGTTGCTTCTTAGATTGTTAAATTAGGCCCTCAATTCTTTTACCCACATTTTCGCCAGCTTTTACATAAGGCTGGTTTGCACCCCTACTGCAGCAGTACGGGGTGAATCTTGTACCTAGGGAAAGGTGTGCTTTGAGAGTATTTGTTGGCGTACAGCTCCAGTCCCAATTGCCTAGACTGGATTCCTTTAATGGCATTCCACTTAGCCTACCTGGCGGACCTTATGGCCCTGTCACACTACGACGTCGACGTAGGGAGAACGTGAAGAACGTTGAACTTCTCGGCATAGTATGCAAATTCGGGCACAAGTTGAACGTGGATGCAGCGTAGTGGACGAGAGCGTAACGTCGGTAAAGCGTAGTGATACCGTCATTCAACGAGAGAGGTCAACGTAATAACGATCATGGAACGTTATGAACGTTATTCCATCGCCAGAAGAACATTACATGACGTTAGCTACGTCATGAGACGTTGAACGGACGTTGAATGCACGTTCTCCTGACGTTCTCCTGACGTTCTCCTGACTTTCCCATTACGCCGCATGGACGTTTCCACCAGCTTTAATATGGGTCAACGAGTGGAACGTAGTGGAACGTAGTGAGGAACGTTTGCTTAACATCCGTTTAACGTCATTGACGTTCGGTGAACGTGAACAGAACGTATGGCGAACATAAACCCTTAAGTTCGAGCTACGTCGAAACTTTTGAACATGTCCAAAACTTCGATGTAACTCAACGTAACACAACGTAATGTGACGTAGATCGACGTCAGTCTAACGTCATTATGACGTCATCATAACGTAATCCAACGTACATCAACGTAATGACGAAATATCACCACGTTAGGCTCACGTTCGCTCATTACGTTGTAGTGTGACAGGGGTATAAAGCAGAAAATAAAGCTATCATTATGCCATCATGCTCTACATCTAGGCCTGTATACCTAACTACAACAAGATCTGGTGGTTTGGGGCCTCATATCTTTTTCACACAGCTGATTTATGGCAATATCACAAGCACATTTTCATTAAATTCGCACCACTCGGAGTCGGGTATAGTGAACTTATGTTTATTTGGATCAATTTGACATAAGCAAATTAAAATAAAAAGTAAATCAGCGCATGAGCCTGCCGGGCAAGCGACGTGATCAGTTCGCGTTCAGTGTTTGGGTGGAAGCTGGGCTTCTGGAGCACATGACACCTGTAGGACAGGTGAATAGCTCTAGTTGGTCAGGTCATTCGTGGTCGTGACCACATGACAATCTAAAGAGCAGGTGAATTGCTCTAGTTGGTCAGCTCATTCGTGGTCAGGAACTTGCAGGGCAGGCGAATAATGGGAAGTTGGAGTATGGAGGTCAGCAGGGTCCTGTAGCATGGATGGCAGGTCTGGGTCGAAGCCAGTGTTGTGGAGCAAAGAGGAGATTCGGTTAAAGTACGTCAGGAATTTTAGTTGCATGGGAACAGGATCTGGACACGATAAATAATGGCTACTGAACAAGCAGAGAAGTGGTAGTACTGATACTTAGTAATAGCATATATGAGACTGTCTCAAAAGGTGCTAAGCAATATGGGACAAAACTTTGTCCATTGTAACGATCAACATACTATCTGCTTATGCATTTGCTCAGGATAAACTGATTTGTTTTTTACATGGTGTTTCATAGTCCCAATAGAATACATATTGATTTGAAGCAAATGTCCTTGTGTTTTCAGTGTAACCGTTTCTGTGCTGTTTTGTGTCAATTGTTACAATGGAGAAAAAAAGAAGAGTCATCACCTTTTGACACAGGCTCATATGTGAAACTGAACTAAGACAAGTGTAGCAGGAATAAAATGAGGATTATGGAGCACTCAAGCCGAGACAGAGGGAGGGTGGGTGGGAGAAGCGAGGTGACCAGCAGGAAAGTGGTGAGGGAGTGAACAAGTACAGGGTTTTTAAATGGGTATGTCATGAGGGGGCGGGGCCAGGAATGGGCCATGTGCAAAACACGTGAGTGTGGTGAGGGCTGCTATGCAGTTGAGTCAGGGGTCCCAGGTGTGAGTGCTGAGGGGTGTGGGGGTGGTGATTGGCATGATCAGTGGGGCATGACATGGCGTGTGGGCTTGGGAGCACAGGGGTGTGTGTGTGTGGGGGGGGGGGGGGGGGGGGGCGAGGGGAGAACCTCCTCGTTTGCAAATTACTAATGTTAGCATGCCAACGTTCAGAATGCTATCAAAATATATTATTTAAGACAAAAAATGGCTATGTATTTATTAGGATGCATTGGCTTAGTGTTTAAACATTTCAAGATGAGCTTTGTGATTAATTATTAAAAGTTGGTTTTTTTTAAAGATAATGCCAACATTGTGTGATGAATTGAGTATTAACCGAATAAATTCAGCCAATCAAATAGTTGTAAAAAAAAAGATCTTTTGTGTCCTACAGGACTTGACCTTTGAACTGGAGAATCTTGCGTCTCACGATGGTAGCGCACAGGAAAAGTGTAAAGAAATCCAAATGAGGCTGACAAACAAGACTAATAAGGTGTGTCTGTGATAGTGCATGTGGCATGAAGAAGGAGCACATAATTCTTTATTGCAGTCTTAATCTTATAATTCAGTAACGTGAAAACAAGAATATATAATGTGGCAATTTGTTCACCAGAAAAGTTATAAAGCTGCATAGTCTGACGAAGCATCAACATTTTCAAAACCAAAAAATAGAGGATATTACCATGCATGCGCTGTGGTCACGGTCCTGCAAGCGTAGTGTTCATCGTCGCCTTCAGATGCTGCATGCGTTGTGAATATTGTGTATGAATAGTGACTGACTAGTTTGGTACCCTCCTAAAAATGTTCAAAAGGGGCCAAACATGAAAATGTTATTGCCAAACTAATTTTACATGTTCACACTTCAAATATATCGAAACTTATATATTTAAAATAAAAGTTACTTCAATCTAAAGGAAGACAGATTATAACAATCAATTCAATATATTTATCTCAGAAAAATGAAAGAAACTCAAAACCATCGGACTATGCAGCTTTAATAAAAATGATTGTTGTCCGTATTAAGGTTCACTATTTGTTTAGTCTTTTTAGTGTTGGCTACCAGGACACTTAACCCTATTGCTTAGGTTCTGCTAGATGGGTGGGAGGGGTCGTTGAAGAACGGCTGCACACACCACGGATCTGCTCGGATGCTGCAGACCAAGTGCGCTACTCTGGCCAGCAGCCACATGGTATGGACAGCGAATTCGCTAGGTGGCGTGGGCGTAGAGGATTCCTACCAAAGCCAGGCGGTGACACCAGGGGAAAGCCTCATCAGCAACGTATAGACCTATTTCATATCACGTCAGCATAGGTATCTAGCTCAATGCGCGCGCTGCTTGGACGCAGGATGAGACTGTCACACCGCAAACTCAATGGCAGTGAGCAATCTTCATAGAAACAATTGAAATATTTCTAGAACCACACCACCTAAAAACAAACAGCTTGGAACACATATAGAAAACATATTTAACAACTAGATTATATTAAATTTATATGATTAGGGTTCTGCATTTCTAATAATTTTGAATAAAACTGATCTTTTGCACTGCTCGTAATGGCAAACTCAATGCATTGTCAATCGCCGTGAGCAATCTTCATACAGAAAAAGTTAAATATCTCTAAAACTACACGACCTAGAAACAAACCGCTTGGAACACATATAGAAACCATATTTAACAAATAGAGTGTATTAAATTTATATGATCAGGGTTCTACATTTGAGTGACCTTGAACTTGGAGCCGTCAAATGACCCCTTCTGGGATCCGCTAGAGGATAGCTTCATTGGTAGGTGAGGAAGGATGTAGGCAATACTGGGGGAAATGGCTCATTTAATTAAAATTGCACAATCTGATGGTTTTAAGTTTCTGCCATATTAATATATATATATATATATATATATAACTTCCGAGCGTATGGGGTGTGCATCCCCCACGCAGGGAGGGGGGGGGGGGAGCAGAGCATGCTGGGAAACCCCCCACCCAGGACGGGGGGGGGGGGTGCAATACACCACAGACGTTATTATATGCGATAAGGGTGTTTATCACTATCCATATATATATATATATATATATATATATATATATATATATATATATATATATATATATAAGGAGTTCATGTGCAAAACCCAGTAAACGCCGATCCACAAATTGAGATAAACATTGGAATCAAACCCTCAAAGGATTCATTTTTTACTATTTATATTTTTGTTGTTCAATGCTCCATAACCGTTTCATCACAAGCAACGTGAAATTAGTAAGAATGAAAATGACCTTCATGTAAACATCTTTTATTTTAATTAGATACATGGATTTGCCTGTTTGAGGTTTTGCGCCTGAAGTCTTCATATATTTATCAGATTGATTGTTATAGTTCAAGATGGTGGAGGCAGGCTAGAGTTAGTAATTAAGGTTGATTGTGCTGATAGTTGTGGGGTGTGGTGAGTGGGTGGGAACAGCTTGACATGGTGGTTTTGCCAAGTGGATGTGTTGTTCAACAATGGCGGCTTCGGAGCAACTCGGTATGTAATGGAGTCACCAGGGGTTGGGGTGTCATGTAGGGACTGGTGGCGCCACCTGTAGGCAGTGAAGTCAGCCGACAGAGTGGTTTTTGCTGTCGGTCTGGAAACAGTGTGGTTGGTCATGTGGGGACTGGTGGCGCCATCTGTAGGCAGTGAAGTCAGTCAACAGAGTGGTTTTCCTGTCCGTCAGGAAACAGTGTGGTTTGTCATGTGAGGACTGGTGGTGCCACCTAAAGGCAATGAAGTCACTCAACAGAGTGGTTTTGCTGTCGTTCCGGTAACAGTGTGGTTTGTCATGTGGAGACTGGTGGCACCATCTGTAGGCAGTGAAGTAAGTCAACATAGTGGTTTTGCTGTCGGTGCGGAAACAGTGTGGTTTGTCATGTAGGGACTGGTGGCGCCATCTGTAGGCAGTGAAGTCAGTCAACAGAGAGTGGTTTTGCTGTTGGTGCGGAAACAGTGTGGTTTGTCATGTGGGGACTGGTGGTGCCATGTGTAGGCAGTGAAGTAAGTCGACCGAGTGGGTTTGCTGTCAGTCCGGAAACAGTGTGGTTTGTCATGTAGAGACTGGTTGTGACACCTGTAGGCAGTGAAGTCAGTCAACAGAGTGGTTTTGCTGTCGGTCCAGAAACAGTGTGGTTTGTCATGTGGGGACTGGTGGCGCCATCTGTAGGCAGTGAAGTAAGTCGACAGAGTGGTTTTTGCTGTCGTTCCGGAAAAAGTGTGGTTTGTCATCTGGGGACTGGTGGCGCCATCTGTAGGCAGTGAAGTCAGTCAACAGAGTGGTTTTGCTGTCGGTCCGGAAACAGTGTGGTTTGTCATGTAGGGACTGGTGGTGCTATCTGTAGGCAGTGAAGTAAGTCGACAGAGTGGTTTTTGCTGTCGTTCTGGAAAAAGTGTGGTTTGTCATCTGGGGACTGGTGGCGCCATCTGTAGGCAGTGAAGTCAGTCAACAGAGTGGTTTTGCTGTCGGCAGAGAGCGTGTATATAAACAGATGAGAGGGACAACTGCCGCGAAAAACGGTAACACAGGCTACAGTGGCGTTCCTGGCGGTTAGTGTTGAACAAGCCTTCAGTTTGCCGGTACGCTCAATGCAAAACATTTGTTTTTATTCAAAATTAATAGAAATCCAGAAGCCTAACCTTATCAATTTAATATAATCCTTTTGGTAAACATGTTTTCTATATGTGTTCCAAACAGTTTGTTTCTATGTAGTGTAGTTTTAGAGATATTTCACTTTTTCTGTACGAAGACTGCTCAAGGCCATTGACAATGCCTTGAGTTTGCCGTACGCGTAGTGAAAAACGTCAGTTTTATTCAAAATTAATAGAAATCCAGAAGCCTAACCATATCAATTTAATATAATCTCGTTGGTAAACATGTTTTCTATGTGTATTCCAATCAGTTTGTTTCTAGGTGTTGTAGTTTTAGAGATATTTAATGTTTTCTGTATGAAGATTGCTCACTGCCATTGAAAATGCCTTGAGGTTTGCCCATATGCTTAAGCTGTTCAACAACCACCACTTGGAGTGCCACAGTCGGCAGCTGTTACATGCTCTAGTATGGGAGTTGTCCCTCTCATCTGTTTATATACACGCTCTCTGCTGTCGGTCCCGAAACAGTGTGGTTTGTCATGTAGGGACTGGTGGTGCCACCTGTAGGCAGTGAAGTCAGTCAACAGAGTGGTTTTGCTGTCGGTCCAGAAACAGTGTGGTTTGTCATGTGGGGACTGGTGGCGCCATCTGTAGGCAGTGAAGTAAGTCGACAGAGTGGTTTTTGCTGTCGTTCCGGAAAAAGTGTGGTTTGTCATCTGGGGACTGATGGCGCCATCTGTAGGCAGTGAAGTCAGTCAACAGAGTGGTTTTGCTGTCGGTCCGGAAACAGTGTGGTTTGTCATGTAGGGACTGGTGGTGCTATCTGTAGGCAGTGAAGTAAGTCGACAGAGTGGTTTTTGCTGTCGTTCCGGAAAAAGTGTGGTTTGTCATCTGGGAACTGGTGGCGCCATCTGTAGGCAGTGAAGTCAGTCAACAGAGTGGTTTTGCTGTCGGTCCCGAAACAGTGTGGTTTGTCATGTAGGGACTGGTGGTGCCACCTGTAGGCAGTGAAGTAAATCGACAGAGTGGTTTTTGCTGTCGTTCCGGAAACAGTGTGGTTTGTCATGTGGGGACTGGTGGCACCATCTGTAGGCAGTGAAGTCAGTCAATAGAGTGGTTTTGCTGTCGGTCCGGAAACAGTGTGGTTTGTCATGTGGGGACTGGTGGCGCCATCTGTAGGCAGTGAAGTCAGTCAACAGAGTGGTTTTACTTTTGGTCCAGAAACAGTGTGGTTTGTCATGTGGGGACTGGTGGTGCAGTCAATTTAGAGAGGTGGTGATGGTCAGTTGATTTAAAGAGGTTTGAATGTATATATTTATATAGTAAAACCTCTCTAAATCGACCGACCATGGGATCGACTTTAAATGGTCAATTTAGGGAGGTGGTCGGTTTAGGGAGTTTTCTTCGGTATTACAATGGTATTGTATGGGCGATCATTTGGGACTCAAATAAAGCAATCGATATAAGGGAATGGTCAATCTGTGGAGGTGGTCGGTTAGAGAGGTTTTACTGTATATATATATGCTGTATAAGAATTATATGAGTATAATAACCCAGAATTCCTCGCTCCTCGCATCCACC